>CM069911.1:57505529-57538095 GCA_036172215.1 Camellia granthamiana
AATATAGATACTAAAAACGTAATTTGCTATTTTTATATCAAATAGGAATGTAAAAATAAATCAATTTTAGAATTAGATACAATTCTTATATAAAAATGATTATGTATAAGACTGTAACCGGTTTCTGATTATGTGTTGTTCTAATTTTGTTATCGATTTTTATATACCAATAAATGTATATTAAAATTAATTTCTCCAAGTTTTATTGGAAGTGTACAATGACAAAAGGTAAAGAAGTTGCTTCAGTAATCACTGGAGTGGTCAAAAGTGCACTTGAAGAACACGGTACTTAGGCCTCCTTTGGGATCAAATTTTTTTAATAATTTTTTGGTTTTTTAATTAAAATATAATATAAAAATATTAATATATTTGTAATAATTTTTTAGTTTTTTATGAAAAGATGTGTAAAAAATAAAGAGAAAATAGAATTTTTGATTTTTTGGTATAGTTTATTAACTTTTTGAATTTTTTGATAATTTTTTTACTAAAATCACCACTTGTCAAACGGGGCCTGAGTTTTAGTTGTTGAAAATAGAATTTTGAGTGACCAAAAAAATTTTTGGGTGTAATTAAAAGTTTGGAAGAGGAGATTTCGAATTTTGGTGGGGTTTCTAAATTAATTGGCTTAGGCTTGATTTGGAATTGGGTTGACTTTTTTGATTTTTAGTTTTTTTGGTTATTTTAGTTAAGGGCTTTTTAGGTTTTTTGACTTTTTTATGAGAGAAATAATATAATGATTATAGGATGGATGTGATGTTTTGTCTTATTGAATTAAAAGCTTATTTTGTTTTTTGTAACTATTCTAGCCAAAAAAATCCTCAAACCCAACTTCCCAAACATAGGCTTAGGCCTCATTTGGCAAGTGTTTGTTTTAGTTTAAAAACTAAAAAGTTATTAAAAAAATCAAAAAGTTTATAACTTATATTAAAAAGTCAAAAATCTCATTTTCTTTCTACTTTTTGCATATCTTTTCGTAAAAAATTAAAAAAGTCATTCTAAACATACTAATTTTTTTATATCTCATATTTTAATCAAAAATTTAAAAAGTTACTAAAATAGACTGTTCCAAACGAGGCCTTAGGTTGTTCTGTTGTTCTAATTTTCCTAAACAATCATCTGATAAGTATTTTAACTTACTTTGTAAAAGTTATTCAATTATAGGTGACATGCTTATAATTATATTTTTGATATTCAAATTGTCAAAAAGACAACACCTTTATATAAGTTGCCTAAGAAAAGAAAAAACTTAAAATAACAAATTTTATTTTATTTTTTCTGCCCATTTTTGTAAGATGAACAAACAATAGCAAAGGATCAATATTCCCTCGAGGGTGTTTATCACACACAAAGAGTTTGCCAAATCATCAGAAGAGAGAAGAACTGAAAATGAATTGCGAGTGAATAAATGGAATTCCACCACACCTATTTATATACATTGTTGGTGGCTCTTCTTAATGTTGGACAATCTTCATTATATTTAAAAGAATAAATTTTATTTGTATACTAAATAACAAACAGAATACAAAAGAAATAAAAGAAATGAGGGAAAATATTTGATTACAAAAATCAAACTAGAAATAAAATTAAATAAATAAAACATATTTTATTTTGTTACAAAAACAAAATCAAAATCTGATTTAAATAAATAAAACAGAAAATTAACAACTTACTTGATTGATTTCTTGAACAATATTTTGATCAAGGCCAGTGTTTGACACTTTGTCCTTGAAACAGATTCGTCCACTCCACAGTGCTAACAGAATGTGGACGTCTATCTCCCAGGATAAAATGATCAACAACAAATAAATGCAGCATTACAATTTATTCGCACAACGAACACACTAGTGTATACACTATTTCTCATAGAAATTTAATGCAGCAAAATGTAGAGATTATTTGCAAAGGAGAATTACAAAAATTGTGAATGAAAATATCAAATAAGAGCTGTCTCTTTATAGATGGAGTGGTATCTGTTTAATTTGAATTAAACAGGTGCAGATTTGAATGAACAGGTATGGTACCTGTTGGGTTTGATTTAAACAGATACAAATCTGTTTACACAGGTAAGCACTGTTTGGTTTGAATTTAAAATTTGAATAAATTAAAAATTATATTAAACAGATTTGAATTTGTACAAAAATTCGGAAGAGGTGCAGAAACAAATTTGAATTTGAAATTAAAATTTTAGATAGATTTTATTTTACTAAAAAATTAAATTAAATTTAAATGTTTTTGCCCCAAAAAGATTAGTATTGGGCCGGACAAGCCTAACCCAACTTCACACCATGCACCGGCGCCCAAGCCCATGCCCAGACCAGCCCAGCCCGCCTGACCAGCGGCGGCAGCGGCACGCGCGCGTGTGGTGATTTTTTGGGTCCAATGGGTCTAGCACATAACCTCACTTTCTACAAAACTTGGGTGCCCCTTGGGGCCTACCCCAAATTCCAATTCCAAACTTTATAAACCCACTCAAAATTTCCCACCAAATCAATGTGGGACAAGCTATTTTCCAAATCTCAAGGAATTTTCACCAAAAACTCCATTTCCATGGAGCTCACTTTGGCTTCAATTTTTCATTCACTCGATAATGGTTTTGAGTAACTAAATATACCACGTGAATCACAACGCGGCATAGAACGCGTTACCACTTAAACCCGCGAAATTCGGCGCATGGGTCCCACCTGAAAATTAGGCTAAAGTTTAGGAAAAAATCTATTTTCCAGATTTTTCCAAAACCATTTCTAACAATCCTCCACATGAATGGAATTTGATGACAACAAAAATACAACAATATGTAGAATTTGTCGAAAGAGTATAAATCGAAAATATCTTGCATCAGGATAGATAGTTTTCGGCCTTGAATCTTCCCTAGTGATAATCTATCGGACTTACTAGCTAACCAATGGACGCGATGCCTTGAATTGTTCAGCCGTTTGCATAAGCCAAAACAATAGATTTCACACAAAATATCTTCTAACACATCGTGGTTCTCACTGTTGTGTTCATTTTGGCCTTGAACACTCCTGATTTTCATGAGTGCTTCTAGAGAATTTAGCCTCTTCATTCTCATAGAACCGGCCTTAGTTCGACACTCATATAGGTGATTCTTATTGTGAGTATCTCCTTATACTCGTCTTGATTTTTATGTCTAAATCAAGATATAAGTAATCATTAAAAGCTAAGCTTATCCTTAGACCCCTGCATACAACACATGTTGCAGATATCACTCTCACCATAGGAATGGGTAGGGAATTTTAATCCCTTGATAATTTCTAGCAAGCCACGCATAACTTAGTTGTCCCTTTGAACTTAGTTCTTGGGATCTCCAATCATATAAGTAGGGTTACCATTATGATGACTCTTATGTAATAAGCTTTAATCCCATCTCATTCGATGAACTATACACTTACTCTTTTGTCAAACCTTTTGTTAACGAATCCGCAATATTCTCTTTAGATTTTATATAATGTATTGAGATTATTCCACTTGACAGCAATTGCCTTACGGTATTATGTCGACGATGAATATGTCGTGACTTACCGTTAAACATATGATTTTGTGCCCTGCCTATTGTAAATTGACTATCACAATGAATGCAAATAGCTAGCACAAGTTTTGGCCACATTGGAATGTCTTCTAAGAAGTAACGAAGCCATTTTGCTTCTTCTTCTGCTTTGTCTAAAGCAATGAACTCAAATTCCATTGTGGATCGTGCAATACATGTTTGTTTCGTGGATTTCTAACAAACAGCAGCGCCTCTCAGAGTAAAGACATATCCACTAATGGATTTTTAATCTTTAGTACCGATATCCAATTGGCATCACAATAACTTTCGAGTACTGCTGGATATCGAATAAAGTTCAAACCATGATCACGGGTAAATCTTAAATATCTAAGAACCCGAATGATCGCTTTCCAATGGTCTTTTCTGGAGTTACTAATGTACCTACTCAATTTACTGACTGCATAAGCTATGTCAGGACGAGTACAATTCATTAGGTACATTAGGCTTCCAATGATCTAGGAGTATATTAACTGAGACACCGCATCACCCATATTTTTCGACAAATAAAGACTGATATCTACAGGTGTTCTAGTTACATTCATATCATCCTTGATAAAATTATCAAGAATTTTCTCAATATAATGTGATTGAGATAATGCATATCCGTTAGATATTTTAGTAATTTTCATTCCTAATATAACATCTGTGGTCCCCATATCTTTCATATCAAATCTTCTATTAAGCATTTGCTTAGTTAATTTGATCATGTTTTGACTGCTTCCAATAATAAGCATGTCATCCACATAAAGACAAACTATGACATATCATTGGTCAGTATTTTTAACATAGACGTACTTGTCACATTCGTTTATCTTAAACTTATTAGTAAGCATAGCATGATCAAATTTTTCATACCATTGCTTAGGTACTTGTTTTAATCCATAAAGAAATTTTACAAGCCGACAAACTTTATTTTCTTGCCCCGGTACTACAAACCCTTCGGGTTGCTTCATATAGATCTCTTCATTTAGATCACCGTTTAAGAAAACTGTCTTAATATCTATTTGATATATTTCTAAATTATACAACGCTGTTATGGCAATAAGCATGCGGATGAATATTATTCTTGTCACAAGAGAATATGTGTCAAAATAGTCTAGACCTTCCTTTTAGCTGTAACCTTTTTACTATAAGTCTTGCTTTATACTTGTCTATTAAACCATCTGCTTTTATTTTTCTATTGAATATCCACTTATATCCAATAGGTTTAGAACCAGGTGGAAGATTCACCAATTCCCAAGTATGATTTTGCATAATGGATTCAATTTCATTATTAACAGCCTCTTTCCACAAAGGTGCTTCAGGATCTGTCATTACTTCCTTAAAGCTTTGAGGTTCATTTTCTGACAAGTATGTCAAAAAATTTGGACCAAAGGATTTTGATGTTCTTGCTCTCTTACTTCGTCTTAGTTCATCATCAATTAAATCCTGTTGGTCGAGACCAATACTAATCTCTTATGTTTGATTGTCATTAGTCTCTTGACTTTTGTGTACAATCATAAGTTCTTTTCTGTGAACTTAATTCTTGTCCTTTCTTGTAAGGAAAGACATGTTCAAAAAACACAGCATTCATTGACTTTATAATATTGTTCACATTTATATAAGGTATTTCTGATTTATAAGTCAGAAACCGATATGCACTACTACTCTGAGCATAACCAATAAACACACAATTCATTATTTTTGGTCCTATCTTTGTCTTTTTCGGAACAGAAACTTCAACTTTTGCCAAACACCCCCACACTTTTAAGTATTTATAGAAAGGTGGTCGACCTTTCCATAATTCATAAGGAGTGCTGTTGGATTTCTTGTGGAGTATTCTGTTAAGAACATAATTAGCAGACAATATTGTTTCCCCCCACAAGTTTTGCAGTAAGCCTGAACTTTAGTAACATGGCATTCATCATTTCTTTAAGGGTTCTATTATTCCTTTCAGCAATTCCATTTTCCTGTGGAGAATAGAGTGTTGTAGTTTGGTGAATAATGTCATGTTGTGCACAAAATTCATTTAATGGTGCATCATATTCACCACCCCTATGACTTCTAACCATTTTAATGATTTTACCAAGTTGATTTTCAACTTCAGTTTTGTAGAGTTTAAACATTTCTAAGACTTCATATTTACTTCTAAGTAAGTATACATAACAATATTTTGTGCAATCATCGATAAATGTTATGAAATACTTTTTGCCTCATCTAGTTTGAACAAATTTAAGATCACATACATCAATATAAATTAATTCTAGAGGTTTGGTTTTTCTTTTAACCGATTTAAATGGAGCCTTAGTTAGTTTCGCTTCTACACAAATTTTACATTTGTGATTAGGATCAATTTCAAATTTTGGTATATAATCCAAACCAATTAATCTACACAAAGCATCAAAATTCACATATCCTAATCTACCATGTCATAAATTCGACTCAAGAATATAAGCAAAAAATGTGTTATTCTTATTAATAGCAACTTTTAGTACAATCGTCATTATATTTAATTTGAAGAGACCATCACTCATGTATTTCTTACCAACATACATACCACTATTTGTTAATACAAACTTATCAGACTCAAAGACAAGCCTAAAGCCATTTTTACTTAACAAATAACCATAAACTAAATTCTTCCGGATGTCTGGTACATGCAGTACGTTGTTGCGGATCAGTTCATTCCCCGATGTCATCTTCAAGATCACCTTTCCTCATTCAGCCACAGTAGAAGTAGAAGAATTTCTTGTTTACCATTTGTAGCCTCATTGTAGGTAGTGAACATCTTCTTGTCCGTACAAATGTGACGAGTTGCCTCAGTGTCAACCCACCGCTCCTTGGGATTTCCAACAAAATTAGCCTCAGACACCACAGCAGAGAGGTTGATGTCATTTACCCCGTTAGAGATGTAATCTAATTCTGTTGCATTGACTTGATTGGTGGTCTTCTTGCTTGTATTTCCACGATCCTTCTTTGGGCGGCGGCAATCAGAAGCTCGATGTCCAGTCTTTCCACAGTTATAGCATTTTCCTTTGAACTTCTTATTGCCATTGTTGTCGCTTTGTTTAGAACCATCTCCAGTAAACTTCCTCTTTTTGTTATGTGGTTTGTGAACTTGTTCTACCACATTAGCCTTGGACTCAATAAGATTTTTCTCATTCCTCTTTTCTGCTTTTCAGTTATTTTCCTCAATTCTCAATCTTACAATCAACTCATCCATGGTCATCTCCTTGCGTTTATGTTTTAAATAATTTTTGAAATCTTTCCGAGCCGGTTGTAACTTTTCTACTAAAGCAGTAATTTGGAAAGAGTCGCTAAGAGACATACCTTCAGAATGAATATCATGCAAAATTATTTAAAAATTTTGAATTTGAGAAATTACCATTTGTGAGTCTGCCATAACGAAGTCCACAAATTTACAGACAACAAATTTCTTTGTGCCGGCATCCTCTGTCTTGTATTTTTTCTCCAAAGAATCCCATAATTCTTTTGTTGTTTTCAGATGGCTGTAAACATTATACAGTATGTTATCAAGGCCATTGAGGATGTAGTTTCTGCACAGAAATCTGAATGTCTCCAAGCATCGACAACAGTAACAACTTGCCGATCACTTTCACCATATTTAAGTACTAGAGCCTCTTCATAGAGAAACCGGGCCAAATTTAGAGTTGTAAGATAAAACAGCATTTTCTACTACCATCTCTTAAACTCAGTGCCATTAAATTTTTCTCGTTTTTCTCCATGATTTATCAGAACTTGAACATGGTTCTGGATAGAGACCGGAGTCGTTGTAATGATTGAATTTGGAGTACTACTTTCAGTAGCCATTATACCTGATTACAAAAATTAGAAAAAATCAAAACACAAATTAATTTTCTAATTACTAAAATCAGAAAATAAATTATAACACAAAATAATTTTATTTTCCTTATTACTAAAACTAGGAAAATAAAATGCTATAATAATTTTCTGTAACACAAATTAATATTCTGTAATTGTTAATGATACTAGTATATTACTACTAGTTGTCAAAGAAAATAGACAGTATATTATTACTATCTGTCAAACAGTATATTACTACTATTTGTTTTCCAATCAGAATATTACTTTGTGAAAACACAGAAAATTAAATACAATGAAGACATCAAAAATTAATCTTTCTTAAGATTGTTGGACAATCTTTACTGTATTTGAAAAAATAAATTCTGTTTGTGTACTAAATAACAAACAGAATACAAAAGAAATAAAGAAAATGAGGGAGAATGTTTGATTACAAAAATCAAACTAGAAATAAAATTAAATAAATAAAAATAGATTTTATTTTGTTATAAAAACAAAATCAAAATCTGATTTAAATAAATAAAACAGAAAATTAACAACCTACTTGATTAATTTCTTGAACAATATTCTGATCAAGTCCAGTGTTTGATACTGTATCTTTAAGACAGATTCGTCAACTCCATGGTGCTAACAGAATGTAGACGTCTATCTTCTAGGATAAAATGATCGACAACAAATAAATGCAGCACTATAATTTATTCACACAACGAACATACTAAGTGTATACACTCTTTCTCATAAAAATTTAATGAAGCAAAATACAGAGATTATTTAAATTTGCTGATAGATTGATTTGAATATGGGAACCTGGTGTAGGACTCGGACACAAAAGCAAAAAGCACCATAACCAAAATGAACATTCAGAATGTGATGTGGGGAAACGATTGAGAGAGAATTCGGAAACCTATTGCAAAATTCGACTGAACCATAATCAAAGCTTTAAGATGTTGGAGTAGTGTGATCCTCATAAGTACTGATCAATAACAACTCCATTTCGAATTTTGGAGTAAGGGTGTTTATGGTATTTTTTGCACTTGTAACATGTAGCCATAATTTGTATGTATTTATAGTTAAGGAGAGCCGTCTATCCATTGTAATCTCTTGTAACCTTTCTGATCATAGTAAAAATCGCAACAGTTATCCTTAGTTTCGGGATTAACCACGTAAATCTTGTGTTCTTTGTGTGCGCATATGATTTATCTTTCTTGTACAGTTATATGTTTTATTTTTTACCGATCCTAATTAGGTGTTACAGATTCTGCATATGAAGGAGGGCCTATAATAATAAAATAAAATAAAATAAAAAATGTGAAAGTTGTGTCATAGTCCTCCTAATCATTCAGCATTGTCATCATCTCTAATTTCTTCTTAATTGATGATTCAAATGGGTGCAGCAAATCAGAGTATATCATCTACAAGCTGAGGGAAATGGGGAAAATAGCAGAGAAAGACATCATGCAAATCTGCACCCAGTTTGATACATTAGACAACACCAACTGCGGCAGACTTACCATTGCCGATCTCATGGAGGAGAGTGACGCTGATTGATTCAGATCCACTGCTAAATTTCCCTATTTTAATGGAAATACAGCAACAGCAACATCATTTTCCTGATCATTCGCCTTTGGAGCAAATTTTCCTAGAATCCAAACAGAGCGAGGAGATCAAGCATTGCGTTTCATTTTTCTCTGTGCAGCACAGAAGACAGATCATGAAAGGATAAGCTTTCCATTCCTATTCATCTACTAACGGAGAATATGCATTGCATGTTCATAATTATAATTGTTAGATTAGAATTCTATTTATTTAATTTGTATTTGCCTATCAATGTTATGATTATTTTCCAAAATTCAAGTCTACTGAAGTTAGGAAATCAGCTGAGCTGCTCACCTCTACACTTACATATATGATAGGAGGTAGGAGCGAATTCGTATTTGATTAATGATTCATCGACTGAATTTGTTTAGTCTAAATTCGTCTGAATGAATTTCTTTTCGGGGAAGAAAACTCTTCTTGGAAAATGACTTGTTAATTTGGTGGATGTAGCAGTGTTGTTTAATGTATGCATTGATAATTTGTTTTTAATTATAAGATTATGTTATCTCATATTAAAATTGGTTTCAAAGTTTGGTCTTATATGATAAATTAAATTAGTAATCTCTGTATTTATTTATTTTATTTTATTTTAGTTTTTGTAATTTTTATTGACTCGATTTTGATATTAAATTTATGATTTTCTCAATTTGATCCAATTAATAACTATGATTGTAGTTTTTGAAATAAAATTGTTAATAATTTGGTTAATATTAATTCATTGAGTTGAAAATTACCTATAAATCTTCTTCATGGGTTGCCAATATTCTTATGTGCACATTTTCTATAAAATATATATATTTCTTTTCAGGAATAAATTTATAATTCTAAACCCACTATTCACATGTCCCTTATGTACACAGTTTTTATAAATATATATATATTAACAATTGTAATTAATTGAATCAAATTATGAAAAAATTATAAATTTAGAGTCAAATCAAGTTAATTAAAATTATAGAGACTAAAATGATATAAATACCAAAATATAGATACTAAAAACGTAATTTGCTATTTTTATATCAAATAGAAATGTAAAAATAAATCAACTTTAGAATTAGATACAATTCTTATATAAAAATGATTATGTATAAGACTGTAACCAATTTCTGATTATGTGTTGTTCTAATTTTGTTATCGATTTTTATACAAAAATGCCTAAGACCCCCAGTGGGGGTCACTGGGGGTCGTCTCTGATTGGCCCAAAAAAAAAATAGTTTTTTTTTTCCTTTTTTTTTTATTTCAGCAAATGGGAGGTTGCCACGTCACTGGGGGTCGACCCCCAGTGGGGGTCTGAAGCACGGCCCATTTTTATATACCAATAAATGTATATTAAAATTAATTTCTCCAAGTTTTATTGGAAGTGTACAATGACAAAAGCTAAAGAAGTTGCTTCAGTAATCACTAGAGTAGTCAAAAGTGCACTTGAAGAACACGGTACTCAGGCCTCGTTTGGGATCAAATTTTTTTAATAATTTTTTGGTTTTTTAATTAAAATATAATATAAAAATATTAGTATATTTGTAATAATTTTTTAAGTTTTTACGAAAGAATGTGTAAAAAATAAAGAGAAAATAGAATTTTTGACTTTTTTTGTATAGTTTATTGACTTTGATAATTTTTTAACTAAAATACCACTTGTTAAACGGGGCTGAGTTTTAGTTGTTGAAAATAGATTTTTGAGTGACCAAAAAAAAATTTGGGTGTAATTAAAAGTTTGGAAGAGGGGATTTCGAATTTTGGTGGGGTTTCTAAATTAATTGGCTTAGGCTTGATTTGGGAATTGGGTTGACTTTTTGGATTTTTGATTTTTTTGGCTATTTTAGCCAAGGGCTTTTTAGGTTTTTTGACTTTTTTATAAGAGAAATAATGTAATGATTATGAGATGGATGTGATGTTTTGTCTTATTGGATTAAAAGCTTATTTTGTTTTTTTGTAACTATTTTAGCCAAAAAAATTCTCAAACCCAACTTCCCAAACATAGGCTTAGGCCTCGTTTGGCAAATGCTTGTTTTAGTCTAAAAACTAAAAAGTTATTAAAAAAATCAAATAGTTTATAACTTATATTAAAAAGTCAAAAATCTCATTTTCTTTCTATTTTTTGCATATCTTTTCGTAAAAAATCAAAAAAGTCATTCTAAACATACTAATTTTTTTATATCTCATATTTTAATCAAAAATTCAAAAAGTTACTAAAATAGACTGTTCCAAACGAGGCCTTAGGTTGTTCTGTTGTTTTAATTTTCCTAAACAATCATCTGATAAGTATTTTAACTTAATTTGTAAAAGTTATTCAATTATAGGTGACATGCTTATAATTATATTTTTGATATTCAAATTGTCAAAAAGACAACACCTTTATATAAGTTGCCTAAGAAAAGAAAAAAACTTAAAATAACAAATTTTATTTTATTTTTTCTGCCCATTTTTGTAAGATGAACAAACAATAGCAAAGGATCAATATTCCCTTGAGGGTGTTTATCACACACAAAGAGTTTGCCAAATCATCAGAAGAGAGAAGAACTGAAAATGAATTGCGAGTGAATAAATGGAATTCCACCACACCTATTTATATACATCGTTGGTGGCTCTTCTTAATGTTGGACAATCTTCAAAGAATAAATTTTATTTGTATACTAAATAACAAACAGAATACAAAAGAAATAAAAGAAATGAGAGAGAATATTTGATTACAAAAATCAAATTAGAAATAAAATTAAATAAATAAAAACATATTTTATTTTGTTATAAAAACAAAATCAAAATCTGATTTAAATAAATAAAACAGAAAATTAACAACTTACTTGATTAATTTCTTGAACAATATTTTGATCAAGGCCAGTGTTTGACACTGTGTCCTTGAGACAGATTCATCCTCTCCACAGTGCTAACAGAATGTGGACGTCTATCTTCCAGGATAAAATGATCAACAACAAATAAATGCATCATTACAATTTATTCGCACAACAAACACACTAAGTGTATACACTCTTTCTCATAGAAATTTAATGCAGCAAAATGCAGAGATTATTTGCAAAGGAGAATTACAAAAATTGTGAATGAAAATATCAAATGAGAGCTACCTCTTTATAGATGGAGTGGTAGCTGTTTAATTTGAATTAAACAGGTGCATATTTGAATGAACAGGTATGGTACCTGTTGGGTTTGATTTAAACAGATACAAATCTGTTTACACAGGTAAGCACTGTTTGGTTTGAATTTAAAATTTGAACAAATTAAAAATTGTATTAAACAGATTTGAATTTGTATAGAAATTCGGAAGAGATGCAGAAACAAATTTGAATTTGAAATTAAAATTTTGAATAGATTTTATTTTATTAAAAAATAAAATTAAATTCAAATGTTTTTTGCCCAAAAAAGATAAGTATTGGGCCGGACAAGCCTAACCCAACTTCACACCATGCACCCGCGGCGAAGCCCATGCCCAGACCAGCCTAGCCCGCCCGACCAGCGGCGGCGGCACGCGCGCGTGTAGTGATTTTTTGGGTCCAATGGGTCTAGCACATAACCTCACTTTCTACAAAACTTGGGTGCCCCTTGGGGCCTACCCCAAATTCTAATTCCAAACCTTATAAACCCACTCAAAAGTTTCCACCAAATCAATGTGGGACAAGCTATTTTCCAAATCTCAAGGAATTTTCACCCAAAACTCCATTTCCATGGAACTCACTTTGGCTTCAATTTTTCATTCACTCGATAATGGTTTTGAGTAATCAAATATACCACGTGAATCACAACGCGGCATAGAACGCGTTACCACTTAAACCCGCGAAATTCGGCACATGGGCCCCACCTAAAAATTAGGCCAAAGTTTAGGAAAAAATCTATTTTCCAGATATTTCCAAAACCATTTCTAACAATCCCCCACATGAATGGAATTTGATGACAACAGAAATGCAACAATATGTAGAATTTGTTGAAAGAGTATAAATCAAAAATATCTTGCATCAGGATAGATAATTTTCGGCCTTGAATCTTCCCTAGTGATAATCTATCGGACTTACTAGCTAACCAATGGACGCGATGCCTTGAATTGTTCAGCCGTTTGCATAAGCCAAAACAATAGATTTCACACAAAATATCTTCTAACACATCGTGGTTCTCACTGTTGTGTTCATTTTGGCCTTGAACACTCCTGATTTTCATGAGTGCTTCTAGAGAATTTAGCCTCTTTATTCTCATAGAACCGGCCTTAGTTCGACACTCATATAGGTGATTCTTATTGTGAGTATCTCCTTATACTCGTCTTGATTTTTATGCCTAAATCAAGATATAAGTAATCATTAAAAACTAAGCTTATCCTTAGACCCCTGCATATAACACATGTTGCAGATATCACTCTCACCATAGGAATGGGTAGGGAATTTTAATCCCTTGGTAATTTCTGGCAAGCCACGCATAACTTAGTTGTCCCTTTGAACTTAGTTCTTGGGATCTCCAGTCATATAAGTAGGGTTACCATTATGATGACTCTTATGTAATAAGTTTTAATCCCATCTCATTCGATGAACTATACACTTACTCTTTTGTCAAACATTTTGTTAACGGATCCGCAATATTCTCTTTAGATTTTATATAATGTATTGAGATTATTCCACTTGACAGCAATTGCCTTACGGCATTATGTCGACGATGAATATGTCGTGACTTACCGTTATACATATGATTTTGTGCCCTGCCTATTGTAAATTGACTATCACAATGAATTCAAATAGCTGGCACAAGTTTTGGCCACATTGGATTGTCTTCTAAGAAGTAACGAAGCCATTTTGCTTCTTCTTCTGCTTTGTCTAAAGCAATGAACTCAAATTCCATTGTGGATCGTGCGATACATGTTTGTTTCGTGGATTTCCAAGAAATAGCAGTGCCTCTCACAGTAAAGACATATCCACTAATGGATTTTTAATCTTTAGTACCGATATCCAATTGGCATCACAATAACTTTCGAGTACTGCTGGATATCGAGTAAAGTTCAAACCATGATCACGGGTAAATCTTAAATATTTAAGAACCCGAATGATCGCTTTCCAATGGTCTTCTCCGGAGTTACTAATGTACCTACTCAATTTACTGGCTGCATAAGCTATGTCAGGACGAGTACAATTCATTAAGTACATTAGGCTTCCAATGATCTAGGAGTATTTTAACTGAGACACCGAATCACCCTTATTTTTCGATAAATAAAGACTGATATCTACAGGTGTTCTAGTTACATTCATATCATCCTTGATAAAATTATCAAGAATTTTCTCAATATAATGTGATTGAGATAATGCATATCCGTTAGATATTTTAGTAATTTTCATTCCTAATATAACATCTGTGGCCCCCATATCTTTCATATCAAATCTTCTATTAAGCATTTGCTTAGTTGCTTTGATCATGTTTTGACTGCTTCCAATAATAAGGATGTCATCCACATAAAGACAAACTATGACATATCATTGGTCAGTGTTTTTAACATAGACGCACTTGTCACATTCGCTTATCTTAAACTTATTAGTAAGCATAGCATGATCAAATTTTTCATACCATTGCTTAGGTACTTGTTTTAATCCATAAAGAGATTTTACAAGCCGACAAACTTTATTTTCTTGCCCCGGTACTACAAACCCTTCGGGTTGCTTCATATAGATCTCTTCATTTAGATCACCGTTTAAGAAAGCTGTCTTAATATCTATTTGATATATTTCTAAATTATACAACGCTGTTATGGCAATAAGCATGCGGATGAATATTATTCTTGTCACAAGAGAATATGTGTCAAAATAGTCTAGACCTTCCTTTTGACTGTAACCTTTTTACTATAAGTCTTGCTTTATACTTGTCTATTAAACCATCTGCTTTTATTTTTCTATTGAATATCTACTTATATCCAATAGGTTTAGAACCAGGTGGAAGATTCACCAATTCCCAAGTATGATTTTGCATAATGGATTCAATTTCATTATTAACAACCTCTTTCCACAAAGGTGCTTCAGGATCTGTCATTGCTTCCTTAAAGTTTTGAGGTTCATTTTCTGACAAGCATGTCAAAAAATCTGGACCAAAGGATTTTGATGTTCTTGCTCTCTTACTTCGTCTTAGTTCATCATCAATTAAATCCTGTTGGTCGAGACCATTACTAATCTCTTATGTTTGATTGTCATTAGTCTCTGGACTTTTGTGTACAATCATAAGTTCTTTTCTGTGAACTTAATTCCTGTCCTTTCTTGTAAGGAAAGACATGTTCAAAAAACACAGCATTCATTGACTCTATAATAATGTTCACATTTATATCAGGTATTTCTGATTTATAAGTCAGAAACCGATATGCACTACTACTCTGAGCATAACCAATAAACACACAATCCATTGTTTTTGTTCCTATCTTTGTCTTTTTCGGAACAGAAACTTCAACTTTTGCCAAACACCCCCACACTTTTAAGTATTTATAGGAAGGTGGTCGACCTTTCCATAATTCATAAGGAGTGCTATTGGATTTCTTGTGGAGTATTCTGTTAAGAACATAATTAGCAGACAATATTGTTTCCCCTCACAAGTTTTGCAGTAAGCCTGAACTTAGTAGCATGGCATTCATCATTTCTTTAAGGGTTCTATTTTTCCTTTCAGCAATTCCATTTTCCTGTGGAGAATAGAGTGTTGTAGTTTGGTGAATAATGTCATGTTGTGCACAAAATTCATTTAATGGTGCATCATATTCACCACCCCTATGACTTTTAACCATTTTAATGGTTTTACCAAGTTGATTTTCAACTTCAGTTTTGTAGAGTTTAAACATTTCTAAGACTTCATATTTACTTCTAAGTAAGTATACATAACAATATTTTGTGCAATCATCGATAAATGTTATGAAATACTTTTTGCCTCCTCTAGTTTGAACAAATTTAAGATCACATACATCAATATGAATTAATTCTAGAGGTTTGGTCTTTCTTTCAACCGATTTAAATGGAGCCTTAGTTAGTTTCGCTTCTACACAAATTTTACATTTGTGATTAGGATCAATTTCAAATTTTGGTATATAATCCAAACCAATTAATCTACACAAAGCATCAAAATTCACATGTCATAATCTACTATGTCATAAATTCGACTCAAGAATATAAGCAAAAGATGTGTTATTCTTATTAATAGCAACTTTTGGTACAATCGTCATTACATTTAATTTGAAGAGACCATCACTCATGTATCTCTTACCAACATACATACCACTATTTGTTAATACAAACTTATCAGACTCAAAGACAAGCCTAAAGCCATTTTTACTTAACAAATAACCATAAACTAAATTCTTTCGGATGTCTGGTACATGCAGTACATTGTTGCGGATCAGTTCATTCCCCAATGTCATCTTCAAGATCACCTTTCCTTGTTCAGCCACAGTAGAAGTAGAAGAATTTCTTGTTCACCATTTGTAGCCTCATTGTAGGTAGTGAACATCTTCTTGTCCGCACAAATGTGACGAGTTGCCTCAGTGTCAACGCACCGCTCCTTGGGATTTCCAACAAAATTAGCCTCAGACACCACAGCAGAGAGGTTGATGTCATTTACCCCGTTAGAGATATAATCTAATTCTGTTGCATTGGCTTGATTGGTGGTCTTCTTGCTTATATTTCTACGATCCTTCTTTGGGCGGCGGCAATCAGAAGCTCGATGTCCAGCCTTTCCACAGTTATAGCATTTTTCTTTGAACTTCTTATTGCCATTGTTGTCACCTTGTTTAGGACCATCTCCAGTAAACTTCCCCTTTTTGTTATGTGGTTTGTGAACTTGTTCTACCACATTAGCCTTGGACTCAATGAGATTTTTCTCATTCCTCTTTTCTGCCTTTCAGTTATCTTCCTCAATTCTCAATCTTACAATCAACTCATCCATGGTCATCTCCTTGCGTTTATGTTTTAAATAATTTTTGAAATCTTTCCGAGCCAGTCGTAACTTTTCTACTAAAGCAGTAACTTAGAAAGACTCGCAAAGAGACATACCTTCAGAATGAATATCATGCAAAATTATTTAAAAATTTTGAATTTGAGAAATTACCGTTTGGGAGTCTACCATAACGAAGTCCACAAATTTACAGACAACAAATTTCTTTGTGCCGGCATCCTCTGTCTTGTATTTTTTCTCCAAAGAATCCCATAATTCTTTTGCTGTTTTCAGATGGCTGTAAACATTATACAGCATGTTATCAAGGCTATTGAGGATGTAGTTTCTGCACAGAAATCTGAATGTTTCCAAACATCTACAACAGTAACAACTTGCCAATCACTTTCACCCTCTTTAAGTACTAGAGCCTCTTCATAGAGAAATCGGGCCAAATTTAGAGTTGTAAGATAAAATAGCATTTTCTACTGCCATCTCTTAAACTCAGTGCCATTAAATTTTTCCCCTTTTTCTCCATGATTTATCGGAACTTGAACATGGTTCTGGATAGGGACCGGAGTCGTTGTAATGATTGAATTTGGAGTACTACTTTCAGTAGCCATTATATCTGATTACAAAAATTAGAAAAAATCAAAACACAAATTAATTTTCTAATTACTAAAATCAGAAAATAAATTATAACACAAAATAATTTTATTTTCCTTATTACTAAAACTAGGAAAATAAAATACCATAATAATTTTCTGTAACACAAATTAATATTCTGTAATTGTTAATGATACTAGTATATTACTACTAGTTATCAAAAAAAATAGACAGTATATTGCTACTATCTGTCAAACAGTATATTACTACTATTTGTTTTCCAATCAGAATATTACTTCGTGAAAACACAGAAAATTAAATACAATGAAGACATCAAAAATTAATCTGTCTTAAGATTGTTGGACAATCTTCACTGTATTTGAAAAAATAAATTCTGCTTGTGTACTAAATAACAAACAGAATACAAAAGAAATAAATGAAATGAGGGAGAATGTTTGATTACAAAAATCAAACTAGAAATAAAATTAAATAAATAAAAATAGATTTTATTTTGTTATAAAAACAAAATCAAAATCTGATTTAAATAAATAAAACAGAAAATTAACAACTTACTTGATTAATTTCTTGAACAATATTCTGATCAAGTCCAGTGTTTGATACTGTGTCCTTAAGACAGATTCGTCAACTCCATGGTGCTAACAGAATGTAGACGTCTCTCTTCTAAGATAAAATGATCAACAACGAATAAATGCAGCACTATAATTTATTCACACAACGAACATACTAAGTGTATACACTCTTTCTCATAGAAATTTAATGAAGCAAAATACAGAGATTATTTGCAAAGGAGAAGTACAAAAATTGTGAATGAAAACATCAAATGAAGGCTGTCTATTTATAGATGGAGTAGTGGTTGTTTAATTTGAATTAAACAGGTGTAGATTTGAATGAACAGGTATGGTACCTGTTGGGTTTGATTTAAACAGATACAAATCTGTTTACACAGGTAAGCACTATTTGGTTTGAATTTAAATTTCAAAGAGATTAAAACTGTATTAAACAGATTCGAATTTGTACAAAATTCGGAAAAGGTGCAGAAACAAATTTGAATTTGAAATTATGGTAAATTACACTGACACCCCCTAAGGTTTATGTTTATCATAGTTCCCCCTTCACCTTTTGGAAATTACATTTCCCCCTCTAAGGTTTAAAGTTTCATTACAGATTTCACCCCTCAGCAATTTAATTTTTTTAAATACCAATTTTGCCCTCACTATATAAATTATGTTGACACCCTCACATTTTAAAAATTACAATTCCTTCCCTAAGGTTTAAAGTAGCATTACCAATTGCCCCTTCGGTTAGTATTAGTTGGAAAAAAAAGTTAATTGAAAAAAAATTTTGTTAGTAAAATTTTTAAATTTCTGTTTAAAAACCAATATAAACTCATTTTTTCAATTTACGTTTTTTTCCTCAAATTTATAAACTGAGACAATAATTTATAAACAAAAAAAATTATCAAACAAATTTTTATTACAATTTTTAAAATTTTTGTAAATATAAATTGAAAACTGAAAACGAAATGGTTACCAAACAGGCATCAGATGGTAAAAATGTCGTAAAATTAACAAATAATTAAATAAGTTACCAATGTAAGAAATGACTTATCAAAAGATTCTTAGGTTGTGTATGGTTTGATTTTTAGAATTTTTTTTAAAAATTAAAAATTAATTGGCTTAAGAAATAAGAAATAAAAAATAATTATCATTTAAGCGTAAAAAATAATTATCATTTTAAATTTTGGACAGGTTATATACATACGTATGGCTGTTTCAATTTAATTTGTAAAAAATTATTTCTAACCACTTGAAAGATAAAAATTATATAAAAATGATAATTATTTTTTATTTTTATTTCTTAACCAAATTAATTTTTAATTAAAAAAAAATCTAAAAATAAAACCATACATAGCCTAAGAATCTTTTAATAAGTCATTTCTTACGTTGGTAACTTATTTAATTATTTGTTAATTTTACGACATTTTTACTATCTGAAACCTGTTTGGTAACCATTTCGTTTTCAGTTTTCAATTTATATTTACAAAAATTTAAAAAACTGTCATAAAAACTTGTTTGATAACTTTTTTTGTTTATAAATGGTTGTCTCAGTTTTTAAATTTGAGGAAAAAACGTAAATTCAAAAAATGAGTTTACGTTGGTTTTTAATTAGAAATTTAAAAATTTTACTAACAATTTTTTTTTTCAATTAATTTTTTTTTCAAATATTTTTTTTTCCAATTAATTTTTTTTTTCAATTAATTTTTTTCTAACTAATACTAGCTGAAGGGCAATTGGTAATGCTACTTTAAACCTTAGGGAGGGGATTGTAATTTCTAAAATGTGAGGGGTGTCAATGTAATTTACCTAGTGAGGGCAAAATTAGTATTTAAAAAAATTAAATTGCTGAGAGGGGAATCTGTAATGAAACTTTAAACCTTAGGAGGGAGATGTAATTTTTAAAAGGCGGGGGGAACTGTAAAAAACATAAACCTCATGAGGTGTCGGTGTAATTTACCGTTGAAATTTATTTTACTAAAAAATAAAATAAAATTCAAATGTTTTTTGCCCAAAAAGATAAGTATTGGGCCGGACAAATCCAACCCAACCTTACACCATGCACCCAGGCCTAGGCCAGCAGTGGCGCGCGCATATGGTGATTTTTTGGGTTCAATGGGTCTAGCACATAATCTCCCTCTTTACAAAACTTGGGTGTCCCTTGGGGCCTACCCCCAGTTCCAATTCCAAACCTTATAAACCCACTCAAAATTTCCCACCAAATCAATGTGGGACAAGCCATTTCCCAAATCTTAAGAATTTTTCACCAAAAACTCTATTTCCATGGAGCTCACTTTGGCTTCAATTTTCAATTCACCCGATAATGGTTTTGAGCAACCAAATATACCACGTGAATCACAACGCGGTATAAAACGCGTTACCACTTAGACCCGCTAAATTCGGCGGATGGGTCCCACCTAAAAATTAGGCCAAAGTTTAGGAAAAAATCTGTTTTCCAGATTTTCCCAAAACCATGGGTTCCAGTATTCATGAATCAACACATCCATTGAAATGTTGTGAGTAGTGGGTTTAGAATTCATATACTCTTTTTTGCATATCTCTTTGTGCGGGAAAAAAGTTTCTCACCCATGTGTTTAGGTATGATGCAAGAGACTGTACCATTGTTACGGTGTGATCACCTCTTGTTCCATCAATCAATTTTAAAATAAATGTGACGGTTTTTGGCCTAGCCCTCAGTAACAAAAAGGTGAGAAAGATATTCATAAGGTAGCTCACGCGGTTCATCTGCCGCACGGGCTTCATCAATAACACATGTTTTTGCGGGTCGACAACTCTTACTACTGATCGGCAAGCTCGGCCTAGGTAACATGACAGCCTGGCATGTGCACAGCCGGAGCTGCGGCCTGGGTGGTATGGTAACCTAAGTATACATATGGCCTTGGCAGCATAGCAACCTGGCATGCGTGCGACCTTAGCAGCATGGCTTGCACAGGGTCAGGGTTGTGTCCTAGTGTAGACACCCCATTTTTGACCGACCTTAAGGCTCAGACGTCACTGATTGAGCGCTCGGTGATGTTGCATACTGTGCTCGTTCAGAAGTCTCAGAGTCGCGGCCGTGTGCCCTGCCTCCGGACTTCCGAACCATCTTCTCTACCTTGTCTCGGTTTGCGAACCAGGCTCGGTTTTCTCTGTTTTCTTTTCTTGAGGGAAGGGAGTGGTCCCGTAGACTATCTCCCGGTGGCCGTGAGCTACTTTTCGTGGCCGTAGGCCATTTTGCCCATTTCGGAGCCGGGTTCCCGGTTTTCGGAGCCGTTAGGCTGTGTGCCTCGGCTCGGGACCGCCCCAACCATCTCCGACTTCTCCGGTTTTCGGCGGAGACCTCTGTTTTAATGTTCCGAGGAACACTGGGGCCCCTGATTCCCACTTCGTGGTCGTATGCCACTTCTGGTACCTGTAGCTGGTTTTCGGGACCCCGAACCACGCGGTTTTGGCCCCCGAGCATTCGTTTCGCATTGTTGTCTGTTCAACTTTGGCAGGTACCTCTGTTTTATCCTTCTAAGGAACACTGGGGTCTCAGAAACCCACTCCGTGGCCGAGTGCCACTCCTGGTGCTTAACAGCCCATTTTCGGGACCCCGAACCACGCGGTTTTGGCCCCCGAGCATTCGTTTCGTATTGTTGTTGGTTCTACCTTAGCAGGTACCGCTGTTTTTTCCTTCTAAGGAACACTGGGGTCTCAGAAACCCACTTCGTGGCCGAGTGCCACTCCCGGTGCTTAACAGCCCATTTTGGGGACCCCGAACCACGCGGTTTTGGCCCCCGAGCATTCGTTTCGTATTGTTGTTGGTTCTAACTTAGCAGGTACCGCTGTTTTTTCCTTCTAAGGAACACTGGGGTCTCAGAAACCCACTTCGTGGCCGAGTGCCACTCCCGGTGCTTAACAGCCCATTTTCGGGACCCCGAACCACGCGGTTTTGGCCACCGAGCATTCGTTTCGCATTGTTCTTTGTTCAATTTTGGTAGGTACCTCTGTTTCATCCTTTTAAGGAACACTGGGGTCTCAGAAACCCACTTCGTGGTCGAGTACCACTCCCGGTGCCTAACAGCCCATTTTCGGGGCCCCGAATTGCGTATTTCGGCTCCCGAACCTTCATTATACATTTTTGGACTCCGACCCGAACTACAAAGTTTCTTATTTTGAGCCCCTCTTCGACTTTGTTGAAGGGCTCTCGGCCATTTGAGAAACGTAGCTACCACTTTCCCGTTTGGCCATTTTTGGAGGGAAACTTGAAATGTTTCCCCCCCTTTTTTCCCCCCTCTTTTTCCCCCTCTTTTCTAAACGTTTTTGGCTATATATACAGCCCTCCAGATCAGTTTTAGGGGTTAGAAAAAAATTGTTTGGAGCCTCATATCTATATCTCTCTCCCTCTCTATACTTCCAAATCAAAAAAAAAATCCAAGTTTTGGTCCCATTTTCTTCATCATCTTCAAGCCCTACCATCACCATTCCATTTCTGGCAGCAAGGGAGGGATTCCAGCAGCTTAAAGTCACCAAAGTTGGTCCAAGAAGCAATCAAAGTGTTGGTCTTCAAGGGTAAGTTTACTTTCCCTCTTTTCTAGCCCTATTTTGCACCATTTCTTACCTCTCTTTGCTTTTACTTTTGAGCTCCGACCTTGACTGAAACTAGGTCTTTTTTTAGCTATTCTCCATGTTTGTTTAAGGGTTCAACCCTATTTGAGAGCTCCATGATACACTTGTTTCAATATCATTCTTTAGGTCAATAATTTGCATGCTTTATTTGACTCATGAATAATCTGATTTCGAGTATGACATAAACTGTAAATATGCATATTTTGGGTTCCTATTCAAAGTTGTAGAAGGAAATTTTGCTGTTTGAATTTTCTATACACCACTTGTCTCAATACCTCTCTTTGGCTCATTATTTTGCATGCTTTGTTAGGCTTATTTGGCTCCTGTTTTCAGCCTTCATCAGGGCTTAGAAAGAGCCTTATTTTGGTCCATTATTTGTGTTTGTTAAGGGCCTTAAGCCATTTGGTGATTTCTTTTGGTACTTGTTTTGCAATTCTCCAAATTTACCGTAATATTGCATGCTATGTTTAGCATATATACATACTGATTTAGAGGTTGTCATCTCTTGAATTTGTGCATATTTTTGTTCCATCTTCAATTTTGTAGAACTGATTTTTTGGGTTTGAGCATTGTAGATATCACTTGCTTTGTAAATCCTCTCTTTTTCCGTATTTTTGCAAGCTATTGTTGTCATATCTAGGCTTACAATTTGGCCATGCTTTCTACTGGAAAAATGCCATATTTGGGACTGCCTTGCTACTGCCTTTTGCTTTCATGAGTCGATTTTGCATGTATAGCATAGCTGTAGGCCATTTCGGGGGGTTATTATCGCATTTCGGGATGATTTCATGCATTGATTGTCATTTCGTATCATTTCGGGGCTGTTTTCCCCTTTATTTAGCTGCTGAAATTCCATTGCCATGCTTGCATATCATCTCCCATGCCATTTGTATCATTTTTGCATTGCCTCGGTTTGCGTGCCAATGGGCACGCACTTCGAGGCACCTCATTTTTATCATTCCGGCAGCCTATGTGAGTGTGGTTGAGGCCCTCTCATGTTGGCGTAAGCCCATCATTGCATTTCATGCTTGTATGTCATTGCCTCGGTTTGTGTGCCCGTGTGCACGCATTTCGAGGCACTTTGTTTTTACCCGACGGCAGCCTATGTGGGTGAGCTGAGGCTCTCCCATGTTGGTGTAAGCCCATCGTTGCATGCCGTGTGCCATTTCGTCTCATTTTATCATCGCCTCGGTTTGCGTGCCTGTGGGCGCACATTTCGAGGCACTTCGGTTTTATCCGATTTTGCATCGCATATCATCGCCTCGGTTTGCGTGCCTGTGGGCGCACATTTCGAGGCACTTCGGTTTTATCCGATTTTGCATCGCATATCATCGCCTCGGTTTGCGTGCTTGTGGGCGCGCATTTCGAGGCACTTCGGTTTTATCCGATTTGCACTTCATATCATTGCCTCGGTTTGCGTGTCCGTGTGAACGCATTTCGAGGCACTCTATTTTATCCGATTGGCATTGCGTATGCCTCCGTCTCGGTTCACGTGCCCGTGTGCACGCATTTCGAGACATTTCGTTTTATCCGGTTTGCATTACGTTGCCTCTGCCTCGGTTTGCGTGCCCGCGTGCACGCATTTCGAGGCACTCTGTTTTATCCGATTTGCATTTCATCATTGCCTCGGTTTGCGTGCCAGTGGGCACGCATTTCGAGGCACCTCATCCTTATCATTCCGGCATCCCGTGTGAGTATGGCTGAGGCCCTCTCATATTGGTGTAAGCCCATCATCGCATTTCGTGCCCTTATGTCATCGCCTCGGTTTGCGTGCCAGTGGGCACGCATTTCGAGGCATCTCATTTTCATAGCATTGTGCATGCTAGGATTGTATGTTAGTTGCATTTCATGCATATCATGCGTATTGCACGGGAAACGAGGCGCGTTCTGTACTCCGAGTGGCGGAGCATGTCTCAATTCCCAAGTCACCGACACTCCGGATAACCCTTGATGGAGTTAGGTTTTCATTGTAGCATTCATCTGCATTCATCCCATATTGAGTTGTGCATTTCGGTTCCTCGGCCATCATGCATCGAGATGCGTGATTGGTGGCACGAGGATCGAGACATGCATATATTTGTGAAATACATTGCTATGCCCTTTTCCTGCTCTCTGCTGCAGCAAAATCAACAATCAACAACTTTTCGGAGCCTGGCACACATTTCGAGAAAATTGTAAGCAGAGGCTAATCAGGGCATCCCAGTGGATTTCTGCGCCAAGCAGCCCAGCATACACCATTCATCAGGAGCAAGGCAGTCCCTGGCTTGCATGCCAGTTTTACTTTCCTGTAATTAATTTGTTAATTAATTAGAAATCTGTATATTTATTCGGACTGTATATTCTTTTATTCGGACTGTATTATTATTTTATTCGGACCCTCTGCGCGAGGGCGATGCTGTAATAAGGGTGTGTGAGTGTGATGTATGTCTTCCAACCCCCATTTCTTTCTCCCTTTTATTTACCCGCTTTGGATGGTTAGATATAGGGCATATTTCAATTAGCATACAGTATGATAGCATGTTTGCATCATTCATCTGTTTTGCATGCACCGGGCTCGGCGCATCATACAAACTGCATCTGTATTTCAATTCCAAGTTGAGTACATGATAGTTGTAGCATTCCACATGCCATGTTTAGAATAGCCGAGCCTGCTATAGTTGCATTTTGCATGTGTTGCATTAGGCATTTCAGCATAGTTAGGATTCATGCATGGATTTCTAATCGGTTTCTGTTTTGGCTGGGAGTACTCTGTAAGTTTTATGCTTTAGCATCCTTGCATGTGTGTGAGTGACTGCCATGATAGCATGCTTACCATGAGGCTATTTGCTTATGTGATATAACTGCCTGAATGCCTGTGGGTGGAGGTTGAGTTATTTGAACTGGGACAAATCACTGATTGTTTGTTTTAAGCCCACTAGATAGTGGCAAAATCACTGTTTTCTAAGCCCACCTGAGGGTGGCAAATCCGCATTTTAGCCTACCTGCGGGTAGCACCATCAACACCATTTTCAAACAAACAAACATGAAGTGTCTAGTTCCAATTCAGACGACTCAGTCTATACTTGTTTGCTGTGAGCATCACATAGTAACCTAGGCTTAATAACCGGAATAAGAGCATACAATGTTTTCAAAATCAGATATCATGATTAATAGAGGCCGGTCTTCGACCGGGCGAGAGGGGGTGCTCACGATGTGACCTTCCCTAATCGTACCCAAGTTCCCGAGCCAACTTTGGTGATGACGGACACGTGGCCTTTCGGCACCGAGTCAGGGTTTCCTAAATTTCCCATTTTAAAAATATTTAGGTGGCGACTCTGTTATCTGGCAAAGCAGTCCATGTTTGGCACTTCTTTCAAAAAATCTGTTTTCTCAAAACGATTTGCCGGATTTGGACTCTTTGGTTCGAGATTTGGAACCGCAACAAAAATCGAGTCCGAACTGTAGCGAGGCCCCTCGCGGGGCGTTGTTACAGTTTCTGGCGACTCTGCTGGGGATTTAGAGAACTTGACTCGAACTCATGATATCTGTTTTTGACTACACTTGTGTGTGTTTCTTTGCATTGCATTTGCATTGGTGCGCCTAGGACACCGTGTTTGCCATATGCCATTCCCGAACGATTTGCCGGAGGCTTGTCTTGTCAAGTCATGTCCGTAAGGCTGATCGGCTCTGGGCTCTGACAGCATGGGAACACAAACCCCGGTTTTACCGGGGGCACCCTTTTTGACCATTCGACCTAGTGCATATTCGGATCCATAGTGACCATTCCAACTAGGACAGGTTGCTTACCCGTTTATAGGTTGTTTGAAGCCGCTGCGTGCGTAGTGAAACCCTAGCTCCTGACAAAATAGGACAGGGGAAACCCTACCCCAACATAGGGGTGTTTTGGCTCTCACTTATCTGTTATGTGCTTTTAGAGTGCGTCTCTACAGGAATGCATGTATCAGTTTACAAGTTTGGGCATCAGGCCTGCGGGCACCAATTCAGTATTTTGGATATCAGGCCTGCGGGCATCAATATTTGGTGGAATCAGTTTTACCTGAGGTATCAGCTTACAGGCAGAATTTTGGGGGCAGAATTCAGTAGAGAGCACACTCATTCAGCTTTGTTCATATCTGTTCTGGTGAAGTCAGGCTGAGATGCTGCATGTTTTCTCTTTTGCTAGGTAGTCCTGGAACTATAGTTTCAGAAGGGTCTGATATCCCCCGGGTACTCTGGACTTGTGTTGTTATGTGATCGGGGGATGAACCACCTGCGGGCGGCACTCAGTTTACTCCGGATGTGGCGTTTGGCACGCACTGTTTTGAGCATTTGCGAGTGCTGCTTATTCTACTTTCTGACTTGGGTATTGAGTCTGTCTCGTTGTGTCGAGTCATTCCTGTTGAGTCTGTCTTGTTGTATCGAGTCAGTCCTGTTGAGTCTACCTTGTTATATCGAGTTAGACCTGTTGAGTCTACCTTGTTATATCGAGTCAGTCTTGTTATATCGGGTCAGTCCTGCCGAGTCTGTCTTGTTGTATCGAGTCAGTCCATGTTGAGTCTGTCTCGTCGTATCAAGTCAATCCTGTTGAGTCTGTCTTGTTGTACCAAGTCAGTCCTGTTTTATTGGAGTCGGGTGATTCTGGGGGTGTTACCTCGGACATCACCATTTTGTTTTGCATTTGTCTTTTTGTTTTGTTTTGAGTCTGTTTCTGCCAGGGAGCCAGTTATGCCAACAGATTTTGAATGAAACAGCAGTGATTTTCACGCTCTCGCCTTTACTTCTGCTGTGTGCTAGTTGTGCCGGGATTTGAATGAAATGGCAGTGTATTCCCACCTGCTCTCTTATGCCTTGAAGTCATTGTATTGACCTAAGTTTTTCAAAACCTTTTTGAACACTGCGGTGAAAACAAAGAGGAAGAAATTCCTCGGGATTTGCAAAATTTGATTATTTGAGAGAAAGAGAGGCATGCTCAGCCCTTGATGAATGAAATCATGCTTGTTAGTGTGAGTACTGAGAAGGACCCCTAGCTTTGATCCAGATTGATCCTACACTGTCTTCAGCGCGAGCGATTGTCGCTTTCTTAAAAATTTTCAAAAACAAAATGTTTTGCGCGGGTCCTGCGAAGACCTGTGTGGAATCGCTCTTGAGATTATGCAGCTTAGGATCGCTCTCAGCCTCGAGACTCAACCCCTTTGCTTCTAACCTTGAACTTGAATTCAGAAGGTTCAACGGTCAACCACAATGTGAGGCCTGTGTGGCCAGATTTGAAGCAGCCCCTCGAACAAGAGGCACCAAAGTCAGATCAGGAGGATCGGAAGACACTTGCAAAGCTAGAACAGAAGCACCCCTCGAACTAGGGGCAAAAAAATGTCTGATGTGCTCGAACAGCCGAAGATGAGTCCTCTTGCAAATCAACAGCCACTCTCCTGGATACGGAAGGCTTCAATCTCAAAACCATTTGACATGGACTTGTTACACTTTTACCCTTTGAGAGGCTCGCTGGACCGAAAACCCAGAAGGGCGACCCAGGCAAAAGTTAGAGCAAAGAAGAGAATGAAAAAAAGAAAAAAGAGAAAAAATGCAAAGATACAAAATGCAAAAAAATAAAAGATGAAAAGAAAAGAAAAAAAAAGAAGAAGGAAAAGGAATGAAAAGAATAGAAAAAAGAAAAGAAAGAAAGACAAAGCTCGCAAGGTTGAAAACCTGCAACAGGCGCCTTGGCAAAAGTTAGAGCATAAAAAGGAGAGGTTAAATACCCGAGTGTACCTTAACCCCGAACTACGTAAGGCTTGATTCCCATGTTTGGGATACGTAGGCAACTTCATCCTGAAGTCCAGCCGTAAAACGATTCAAATTCGATTGTGTCCATGTAATGGTTTTGATCATCTTTGCTTTCTCTGTATCTGAGAGTTCGGTTGTCATCATCACTCTGAGGACTGATTATAGTGTCCTGCGGCGCCATCCAAACAAGGGGCAACTTTCCGTTGCCATTCAACGCGCCGCGGTGCCGTTCAAACAAGGGGCAACTTTCCGTTGCCATGCAACCCTCCTCAAGCAAGGGGCAGTTTTCCTCCAGATTCGAGGTTGTGCATCTCAAGAGTAGGTTCCGCGCTTGTTGAGCATTGGCCGTTTGCAAAAATAGTTTTTGAGAATTTTTACTGAGGTTGACTAATTTTCTCGAAAATTGTTTCATTTTCCAAAACTGGACCATTTTCTTGGACCCAAAAAAGGAAATTTTCAGTGCTCATTAGCCTGAACTACATGATTTCAAATCAAAAATCGAACAAACATGTTAATCTAACTCTCATTTTGGTCAAAATTTTTTAGGAGAAAGCTCAAAAATAAAAAATGGTCAAAATGATGAACTAGGGGGCACAATTGAGTCAGGTGTTCTGTCTTTTCCCCCGTAGCCAATGCATTTGCCAGAAAGGGCACCATACTTGCCAAGAAGGGCGCTCTACCTGCCGGAAAAGGGCACCACTGAAGCAAACCACAAATGGGCTGAAAGCTCTCTCACATCCTCCAAGCAACGAGGTATCAAGCCAAGTGCGAAGCACAAACTGGAATGGATCAACATATTCCCATTCCTTCATCTGGGCAGATCTAACCATGTCCAAACTCCCCAGCAGGGCATCATCGATCTGATGTCAGCCACAGATCCGCTACACACCCAATTGTAGCGCAGTCCCTCTGTGGGAGAAACTCACTGTTGTGAACAAGAAAGAGAATCTAGCAGAATGCTAGGGACGCGAGCCCACAACTTGTTGTTTATCCATCAACCACCCAGGGGAGGGATTGAAAAATGAGAGATTAAAGAATAGAGAGATGTGCGATGAGAGGAAAAGTGAGGAAAGGGCTTTTTCAGAAAAAACAGAGCTTGAGGGCCGAGTGATGTGAGAACCACAAATGAGAAAGGGTGGGAAACATACCCGGTGAAACAGGCTCCCTGTGCACATCTGAGTGTCGTGTCTTTTCGTTTGTCTCATTTCATCCCGAGCGCGTCTCGTTGTATTTAGGTCGTTTACCTTTTGTTTTTCTGTGTTGAGTTGTTTTGTCTATGGTCAGTTGTAGGCTCAATACCCGGTTGAGAATCCTTTTCTCATTTTCAAAAAATAAATCGTTTTGTGCTCCGAGTGCCGTGCCGTTCTCCACATTTGTGCAAAACAGAATTTGTTCTTTCAGAAAAACCGCAGGGTTCAACCCAGGTCATGTGAGAACAGTGAAATCAGGACCTATCTGAAGCTATGAGTTCCGGGCTACAAAGCAAAAGCAAAAGAGGGAAATGTCGGGCATCTGAGTTTGTTCCAACTTCAGTAAGTTCCGAGACTATATTCCGTGTGTACCTCTTCAGGTCTTGCCAATGTTCCGAAGTATGAGTGTGCCTCTACCTCGAGCTCAAAATCAAGTCTACTTCAAGCTAGAATGGCGATCAGAAGTGCTCTCCCTGAGTACCATTCCCTGCCAGTGGCATCTTGGCCGTGTTTGCGATGAGTTCCTAGGAGACCAACTGCGACGGTGGAAACTAGAGTTCGAATGGCCGTGGCCTAGAACGCAAAGGTTCGGGATTTCCGAGACTAAAGTCTGGTTTAAATACCCAGAGGGCGTGTCCTCGGCTTGAAATCTGTATGGGCAGCCCCATAGATTGAGATAGCATGTGTATGCGCCTCAGTTCTGGATATTGAACCAACCTAGTCTGTCACCCCGTTGGAGAATAGGGAAAGTTGTGAATATGATCAGGAAAACAAGCAGCAGCCGTCGGCTCCTACATCCAGATGTTGTTATTTGTCAGCATTCCAGAGCCTTTGTACTGTGAGTTCAAGGTAAAGTGTTCGAAGAGCACGAGGGGAGATCCCCATCAGAGTAGAGCGGTTCACCGCCACTCACCTCATGAGGTGCTTTCTAAAAGCGCCGCTTTGTCCATTTATTGCTTTCCGTAAGCATCATGCATTGTATTGCATTGTACCTATCAAGTTTCTTTCTCATTTCACTCAGTGTATCAATCACACTTCATTTATTTAGTGTATCAATCACACTCTCATCACACTTATTGCATTCAGTGTATCAATCACACACTTCATTTCATTTGATGTATCAATCACACACTTTATCACATTTAGTATATCCATCATACTCCTGTTCACTAAGTGCATCTATCCCACTTCGTGTTCACATTTAGTATATCCATCATACTTGTTCACTAAGTGCATCTATCCCACTTCGTGTTCACATTTAGTATATCAATCATACTCCTGTTCACTAAGTGCATCTATCACACTTCGTGTTCACATTTAGTATATCAATCATACTCCTGTTCACTAAGTGCATCTATCCCACTTCGTGTTCACCCTCAGTATATCCATCATACTTGTTCACTAAGTGCATCTATCACACTTCGTGTTCGCATTCAGTATATCTATCATACTCTGTTCACTAAGTGCATCTATCACACTTTGTGTTCGCATTCAGTATATCTATCATACTCTGTTCACTAAGTGCATCTATCACACTTCGTGTTCACTTTTAGTGTATCCATCACACTTTGTTCACTAAGTGCATCTATCACACTTTGTGTTCGCATTCAGTATATCTATCATACTCTGTTCACTAAGTGCATCTATCACACTTTGTGTTCGCATTCAGTATATCTATCATACTCTGTTCACTAAGTGCATCTATCACACTTTGTGTTCGCATTCAGTATATCTATCATACTTTGTTCACATAGTGCATCTATCACACTTTGTGTTCGCATTCAGTATATCTATCATACTCTGTTCACTAAGTGCATCTATCACACTTTGTGTTCGCATTCAGTATATCTATCATACTCTGTTCACTAAGTGCATCTATCACACTTTGTGTTTGCTTTTAGTGTATCAATCACACTTTGTTCACATGGTGCATCTATCACACTTTGTGTTCGCTTTTAGTATATCCATCATACTTGTTCACCTTTAGTATATCAATCATACTTGTTCACTAAGTGCATCTATCACACTTCGTGTTCACCTTTAGTGTATCCATCACACTTTGTTCACTTCATTCATTTAGTGTATCAATCACACTTTGTTCATATAGTGTATCAATCACACACACTCGCTTTGTATCTATCACACTATGCCTACTTTGTGTATCAATCACACACACTCACTTTGTATCTATCACACTATGCCTACCTTGTGTAATCAATCACACACACTCGCTTTGTGTATCAATCACACATTGACGTTCTTTTGGTGTATCAATCACACACTCACACCTGTTCATTAAGTGCATCTATCACACTTTGTTCATATAGTGTATCCATCACACTTTGCTCACTTCAATCGACAAACCGGCTTCGCTTTGCGTATAAGTCCAATCTACAAACCGGCTTCGCTTTGCGTATAAGTCCAATCTTCAAACCGGCTTCGCTTTGCGTATAAGTCCAATCGTCAAACCGGCTTCGCGTCAGCGTATAAGTCCAATCTACAAACCGGCTTCGCGTCAGCGTATAAGTCCAATCTTCAAACCGGCTTCGCGTAGCGTGTAAGTCCGATCTTCAAACAGGCTTCGCGTAGCGTATAAGTCCAACTTTCAAAACCCGGCTTCGCGTAGCGTATAAGTCCAATTATCAAAATCTTCCTGCATATCACTTTGCATTTTGCCCCTGCCTGCGGGCACATCTTTGTCCATCCTGTCTGATTGTCTAAGTCTTCGGCCTTGTCAAAAATGGGTCGTCTTTGGGCTTTGACATTCACTCCCGTCATTTCATGACTTTCGAGTTCTGTCAAAGAGGGGCAACTGTAGACACCCCCATTTTTGACCGACCTTAAGGCTCAGACGTCACTGATTGAGCGCTCGGTGATGTTGCATACTGTGCTCGTTCAGAAGTCTCAGAGTCGCGGCCGTGTGCCCCTGCCTCCGGACTTCCGAACCATCTTCTCTACCT